>JALDNG010000004.1:7735000-7745000 GCA_024349245.1 Neodontobutis hainanensis | reverse complement strand
TGTGTCTATGTGTGTGTGTGTGTCTATGTGTGTCTATGTGTGTGTGTGTGTGTGTGTCTATGTGTGTTAGTGTGTCTATGTGTGTGTGTGTGTATATGTGTGTGTGTGTGTGTGTGTCTATGTGTGAGTGTGTCTATGTGTGTCTATGTGTGTGTGTGTGTGTGTGTGTGTGTCTATGTGAGTTAGTGTGTCTATGTGTGTGTGTGTGTGTGTGTGTCTATGTGTGTGTGCGTGTATCTATGTGTGAGCGTATGTGTGTGTGTGTGTGTGAGTGTGTCTATGTGTGTGTGCGTGTGTCTATGTGTGTGTGTGTGTGTGTGTGTGTGTTTGTGTGTGGTGTGTGTATGTGTGTGTGTGTGTGTGTGTGTGTGTGTGTGTGTGTGTGTGTGTGTGTGTGTGTGTGTGTGTGTGTGTGTGTGTGTGTGTGTGGTGGGAGAAAAGATATCCTAAATATCAAACAAGCTTTCACGATTCTTTTTTCTCCCACACTCCACAGCACTTCTATGAATGATTGTTGGGGAGTTGAGAAATGTTGGCATGCAGCCTATCAGTGCAGCTGCAGAATACAGGAGAGAATGGGAGAGCAGCAGCGTTATAAAGGGTCATAGGTTAAATTTTACAGAGAAATTAATCACAAATTTCTCATTTCTTTCCTCATAATGCTAAATTCCGACTACTGAAATCAAATATTTTGATCTCTTTTTAATTTATGCTTATGCGTAGCCTAAGTTACAACGTCTCTGCAGCGTTTGGATAACACTACCGCTAAGTCTGACATTTCTTTCCATCTCTCTCAATCTATTAGCTTTGTTAACACGCGGCTCTTGCAACTTTACAAATGGTTGAGCGCCTTGTCTCTCAGCACAGGTGTCAAATGTGATTGGCTACAGGCTGTATTTACCGGCCCATGCACCCCTCCACAAACACACAGTCCCTAAGCCGCCCCCCTTCAGCAGCAGCAGGCTCATGTGCAGATCTGCCTCAGTGCGTCTTTCATTCAGGTCTACTTTTACCAGGGCGAAAACGCAGCCTATTTCAGACAATCACATGATGTCACTGGGAGTCAGACCGGATCGCGGGGGTCACTGGGTGGAGAGGGAAAGAGCAACAGAGCCAAAGTGTGCACAGTAAAGGAGAAAGAGAGGGAGAGACATTGTCACAGCCGGGTCTACTGGGAATTAAACAACATGACTTTGCGGTGGAGAGAGATGCAGCTGAAGCAATTTAACGCGCCGGGGTTTTGTGCTTGTTCTTAATGAATGGAGGACGAAGTAAGGCGTGCATCTGAGAGGCATTGATGCATTCAACACAAACTAAAGACTGTTTTGTATTGTTAACGCACGGAAACTTTTTTGGGAAAAGGTGGTCCGCAGAAATGGCCATGTTACGGATATATCTTCTTCTATGCCTGTGCACACTCGGACAAGTAAGTCATCTGTCTCATCTCCGCCGCTCCTGTACGCACATGCACAGTTCATGAAGTTGTCAACACTTAACACAAGTGTGGCGTCGCAGGATCACTTTCCAATTTGTTGTAGGCTACACACAAAACAAAGTCACGTTTACATTTCCTATGCTTGCAGAATGCACGTTTGAGTAAAGGTGATGACAACGTGGAGTATCATCGAAACACATCGACGCTGCTTCAATCTCTCAATTTACCCCAACACACAGGTATGTCACTGTCAGCAGCATGTGTCAACAGCGTGTGATGGCGGATATGATGAGGTTGTAATTTGGGAGTCAGTGCTTCAGTGTTAAAGACAGACTTGATCTGGCTGCAGCATCAAACAATGCTCACCTGCGTCCTTACTTCCCCTCTTCACCGCTAGGAGGCAACCTGCACCAATAACACATCATTTCATTTGCATAGCATTTCTCTGTCACTAAGTAACAAAAAGTTTAGGTTAGTACATTTAATTAAAAGGTCTTTTTAATGTAATTATAAACGTTCACTTATTTTTTTTATTTTTTTATTTTGAATGCTCTTTGTGGATTAGTCATTAGTGTAGTACTCTGAGGCGCTACATCTTGTGCTCTGCTGATTCAGCATCTGCTTTGGCTGCACTCTCCCCAGATCTTTTTTTTTTTAAGTAACAATGGAAAACAGATAGATAAACAAATAATGCAAACGCAAAGCAGAGCTGGTTCCATTGTGCATATGGAGATGAACAAAAACACAAGGATATCCTCCCAGCTGTTTTTCATCAGTCAACAGTAAGAGTTTAATCATTGCTGCACAGTGTTAATGTGTTCATCTGGCTTTGGGTAAAGTGGATTAAGAAGGAGTTCTTATTTAAACTCTTTGTTCGGCTGAAGTCAGGCTGCTCGTTTGGTTAGACATACTTAGAGTACTAATGGCCCTCAGGAGCCACAAAACCAACAAACTATCCACTGCAGGATCTTGTCTCAGCCCACCAGACAAGATAAGTGTGTGCTCTGTTCATGCAGCCTCTTTGTTTGTATACTGCCAGACATGGGTCATTGCATCTGGTTTTTGACTTAGAAATGGATAAACAGACTTGGGTAAATGTAAATGTCACTGTTTGAAAGCGTAGGGGGTAGAGTGGAGAAGTACAATTTCAGATTTAGGCTCAGTTTCTTTTAGACCCATGTCATAATATGTTAATAGTCACTGTAACAACTTGTGTTCAAACATATTCTGTCATTATTTTATAATGACAGAATATGTCATTATTCTGTCATTATAAAATAAGCACTTACAATGCTTTTTCTAATCTACAATAGTGAACACAAAGCTTTTATAGGTACATT
Organism: Neodontobutis hainanensis; assembly: GCA_024349245.1. NCBI lineage: Eukaryota > Metazoa > Chordata > Actinopteri > Gobiiformes > Odontobutidae > Neodontobutis > Neodontobutis hainanensis. The sequence goes on along the minus strand of JALDNG010000004.1, from coordinate 7,742,225 downwards.
CTACAGAAAAACATTCATCCTGCCAATGATGACACACTGTCTGTCACTCCACATGTTTCTGCCAAAACATGTCCCTGTGCTATATTTAATCATTTAAGTTTAAAGCAGCCAGATACACTGTACAGTAGCTGGGTCGGTGTCAGCTAACACTGGGACATGTTTGTGTTGGGTTTTATGTGTTTTTCCTAACACTGATGGAGGGTCTAAGGACAGGAAGCATTGTCTTGTACCGTCTGTAAAGCCCTTTGAGGCTACTGTTGTTGTGATATTGGGATATATATCTAAATTGAAAGCCAACAGTTAGTTTAGTTTCAAAATTCTGTTTTTGTTTAGTCAAAGGCAGAATATTGTCTATTTGCTTCTAGCCACATTTATGTCGCAACTGAGACAGTTATTATTTTTGTTCCAATAGCCGCAGTTTGTAAAAAAAAAAATAAATAAATAATAATAAAATTGTCATGAGCAAGAGTTTTTATGAGAGATTTTTTTTCCCTTGTCACTGACCTCTTCTGCATGATGCACAACTATTTATGTGTCTCAGCCTTTTCTTCAATGCATTGTTTTGTGTACTTTCACAAACGCCTCTGGAAAGCTACTCTTTTGGTTTGACCTTTCCACATCGAACATAACCTTCTGCAGCCAGAGCACCATTCAACATGGCCACAGAGACCATGCCCATGACCTGCCACAACTCTCTTTATGGCCAGCAGTTATTCAGTCTCAGAAGTAGTAAAAACTGTAGTAAAACTTTCTGGCAAACATGATTCACTCTTTACTGAAGGGGATGTGCTTGTATAGTCTATAACCCTTCATTTTCTTGTAACTCTTTCTCTGACTCTAACACCAAGTATTTAAGAGCCAGGTCAAAGACAATTTATCAGGTTGTTGGTGTCAAATTGAAAGGTCAGGTTAATAAAAGCAGACCAAAACAACAAAAAAATATAGCATTCCTTCCTCACAGCAAGAAAGTTGTAGGATCGATCTTTGGGCCAAGCGACAACATGCCTCTGCTTGGAGATTGCCTGTCCTTCTCAGCTTCCTCCTAAAACAATGAATATAATCTGCAAATGCCTTAAAATACACTCTTGACTTTGTACTTCACCCAGACAGTCTTTGTTTCTTTTCTCTTTTTTTGTACAGAATATGAGATTGTATCACCATACGAGGTCAACCATGAAGGCATTTATATCTCTCATGAAGTCGCCCACCACCAGAGGAGAAGGCGAGTCAGATCATTGACCTCAGACACGGACTCATCTCAAGCTGATAGTGGGAGCCAAAAGGTCCACTTCCAGCTAAGTGGCTTGGGGCAGGACTTCCACATTGAACTCTGGGAAGCCTCAGAGAACTTGATTGCACCTGGTTTCACTATCCAGGTCCTAGGAAAGAGAGGCACCAAGAGCCTGAGGGCCTACCAGCGGGATGACCTCTGCTTTTACCAGGGGTCACTGAGGGCAAGGGTTAACTCCTCGGTGGCGCTTTCCACATGCATGGGGATGGTGAGTCTAAACGCGTTCAGGTCGGTTTGTTTACTGTTTAGATTGGAGAGGTTTTCAATGGAAAGGAATAGTTTCACTGTATATGAAAATGTACAGTGCAGTCTTACCATTGTACTTCACTGGCCTTTTATCCAACACATTCACTAACAGCTATCAAGCAGTTCATTCTATCTCTGCTTGGTAGTACACAGCGGTAGAGTCAGTGCATTGTCTGTCTGGTCAAGCTTGTGCTGGACATAAGCTGGTATAGAGTGCATGGTTGGTAAGTTCTTTTCTTCTTCCACAATCCTCTATCATTAGCTCAACCGTTGGGACGAAACACAAAAACCTGTGCTTAAAACCTGAGTTGAATAGTTCTTTATTGTTACCCATTGACTACTTTGTGCTCGGTGCAGAAAGTGGCGCCCCAGTACCCCCCTGCCCCTTGAATATAAAGGAAACTATAAGATTGACATTAAGTAAGTCTGAGTAAAGCCGCCCCGCCCAAAAAGACCTCAGTGTTACAGCAGCTTGCTCAGTAGTCTGGATGGTAACAAAGGGCCATATGAATTTATGGATAATCACTTTATTCTTTACTCACACACAAAACTAGATCCAACACTTGATTTAATAAATATAATAATTTTCACAAAAACTTTATTCTACAAAGATGAGCAAAGCACATTTATACAAACCAGTATGATTACATTCTTAACATGGTGTTTCCAATTACAGCAAGTATACACTGTACATTTGTTTACATTTCACTGTGGATGTCCGCTGTGATGCCTGAGAATTGCCCTCTCTAACTACAGTCAGAGATGGCACCCCTCCAGGGATGCTTCTTTTTCCAGAGAGAGTCTGCATTTTAACCCAGATCCCAATAAAAGATTTAGCCAAGAGGTCTTGGGTTGCAGAGGCTGTAAATGTGGTTCTCACGATTGAAAGAAGACTATGATCGACTGGGTCAGTGCATCAGTGGGAATTTAACTTTTTCTGATGTGAATTAGGAAGCAGGATGCTATGCCCATAGGTCAAACACATTCATAAAGATAACCACACAACATTTTTCTTCTGAAAGGACATTTTTGGTATTTAAACTCCCCCAAACTGAGGTTGGAGTGAATGTCCTCAATATGACCCTTGATAAATAATGGGATTGACTTTACACTACGCAGCCACTAAACAATAGTATGTCCAACCTAAATGTTTAGTGCTCAGTTAAACATAAGTGATCTTGCACTTTGGTCATTCTTCTATTTGGCAGGCAACAGGTAAATATTGACAATGGACCCCCAGATCAATAGTTCGTCTCAGTGCCTGTCTTCAAATGTACAAGATGCCCTTCAACAGTTCAGCAGCAATAAATGCTTTATCATTTCAGAAGAAATCTTGGCATCTGGGTGTTAATAAGTATAACCGAACCGCTGGGACATACTGTACATCACTGGCACAATCGCAAGATTTTTCTGAAACTAAATATTGTTTCAATTAAAATTACAGAATTTAACTGGATATTTAGGGAGGCAGATGAGAGGAAATGAATTATGGGTAGGTTGTGGGAGTCATTGTTCCCTCTGTGGTATTTTATATTACTGTAAACAGCCCTCATGAGCAAGTTCTGTGTTGTACAGCCATCAGTGTGTGTAAACTGTCCCTTCATCTGGAAGAGAACTTAGTGGTTAGTGGTGTTCTACGAGGTTCATTTAGCGTACTTCACAGTTCATGTGCGAGTTGGCTTCTAAACTTCTCAAACACCTCGAACACAGAACCTTGCAGATTTAAAATGTAAACCCAGTTTCTGAGTTTCTTAGCTACTGCATTTTACTCCTTAGAAAACATCAAAACAAATATAAAAACCTAATCCATATGATCAAGTAGACTAGTAGAGTATTCACCTTTGTATCTATTTGTCTTACATTACTCAGACTTCTAATGCAAAACTTACCTTTGCACCAAAGAAACCTGCTCGTCGTCCCATTACACTTGAAGATTTTCCCTCTTTCTCTTATAAAAGGACGGGTGTGTTTGTTGCCTTAGGACTAGTAGCACTAGTAATAATAGAATATGGCACACACTTCCCCGCCTTCGGAATTTCCAACAATTTTTGAGACATCACCACTTGATGTGAAACAGCTTTGATTAACATGCAGTGTGGTCTTGGCAGATGACTATAATAATTTTCTTAAACTTAAACTTTTATTGAATTGATATATGTTTGGCCATTAATTCTCAAAGCTATTTATTCTTGCTTTGGTTGTGAGCGCTGTGCCAACAGTTCTGATTACCAGTATTACATTTAAACTCTTTTCCTTCTTTCTTATAAAGCTAAACTCAATTTCAGTGAGAATCTAAAAATAGAATTGCCTCGCGGTAAAACAAGTTAAAGAGTGTAAAACATATTCCATAGACAGTCAAGTGCACCTAGTAATGCATTTAGAGCTTCCTGCTACAGTTCCGTTTTCTGTTGTGTTCCCGCCCTGCACCCTTTTATTCCTGTTGTTGCTTGTCTGGATGTGTCTGACTCCAGAGAGTCCAGCTGTTTGTGCCCTCCCAAGTAGTGTTTCAGCATTTTATGACTGCTATTTGCACCTCGTAGGGAGCACTGTGTAATCTGATGACTCTGACTATTTAGGAAAGGCACCGCAGTGATCTAATCTCCTAACATAGTGACTTGCAAAAAGGAGAGACATATTCAAAAGTAATGATATGTTTCTCTATTAAACTTTTGTCACTGTGTGTTTTAAAAGATACTCATTGGATGTTGCTTTGTATACCATTACATATTTACATCTTTATGACTTGTTTATGGATTTGGTTTAGTCACCTGGAACAACCTCCTTTCCAGAATTTTAAAGGGGCATCTTTTTTGCACTGAGCACGATGGCAAGTGTTAGTGGAGGGTTAACAAGGAGGAGACATTGGTGACAGCAAGTGAAAGAACATGGGGTCGCAGCGATTATAAGATTTTTGGCATGTTTTTTTTAACCTGCTGCAACATTGTTAAGTTGCTAGTGTCCTAACCTTAACCTGTCTAAATGAAGGTTTAATGCATTACCACATGGTTCAGGTCAGCGCCCTGTTTTGACATAGAACTAAAATATTACAATTGCCCTCGATTACACAGCGCTGGGTCGGCTGCCATGCGGATGACAGAATCACGCACTGGTTGTCACATGTGATTGTTACCAACAATCCTGGCTGCGGCTCCTGGCATTTATTATGTCTTTTCTGCTAAAAAACAAACTGCAGAAGGTGATGCTGCTGCATTTGTATGCGCCTTTGTAACTTGATGTTCTTTCTATATTTTTTACATTTTCAACATGATTGATAATGTATTAATTCATTTCCAAAGCAATTTGGAACAAGTGCAAACATCTGTAGCTACTGGAATGGAGGGAGACGGTAGAAATTCACAACAGTAGTGTTTAACTCATGTTGACAAAACGCTGCTGACATAGCAGTTCATGTCCAAGACTTCTTCACAAAGTCCTCATTGTTCTTGTGTTTTGTTTATTTTTAACAACTTGAAAAATATCTTCTCAATAAGTGCCGTACCTAAGCTGTGTTTCCTGTGTAACTTATGCCTTTATAGTTTTTGCATGGCTGTCTGTGGTTATGTTTTGTCTTTGAAGCAGCAGTTACAGTACAAAGACACCTGTGCACTGCCTTGATTATTGGTAAAAGCACAAAGGTGATTGTGCCCCACTGTAATGTATTGTCACTCATCCAGGGCTATAGTCATGGTTTCCCTCATGACTTTGTGGTAGAATGATTCAACCAGTGGTCTTACTGCAGTAACTACAGACCTTAAACTACTGTCATGGAGGGAAAAAAAGAAGAATGAAGTCAATTAAACACTTTTTAGGGGAAACCATTATTGCTTCCAAGCAACGCTACAGTCCAAAAGAACATGCCAGCTCACTGTCAGCACAGATGTGCTTTGTGTTTAGAGAAAATGAGAAAGAGTAGAATAATTGAACAGCTCTAGAGAAAGTCACATTTTGTATTGGCACCTGCTGGATGTAAGTCATTGAAGATAAAAAGAAAATATTCAAGTCTGTGTTAGACTAATGTGAACAAATGAAAAAGTGAGAATGTCATTGAGATAAATAAAACTGCTCTGATCCAATAGAGAAGAGCCAAACAAATGTTATTGTTGTCTGTAATAATGTATTGTCTATGAAGAACTGACATTTCAATTGCTTATATTGTAACAATGAATATTATCAATATTGAATATTGTTTCTTTGTTTTCTTCAGTCAGGTTTGATTCGAACACAAGATGCAGACTACATCCTGAGACCTGTATCACACAACTTAGCTCTGGCAGAGAACTTTACAGCACCACCTGGTCACCAGCCACACATCCTTTACAAAAGTTACAGAGAGCCCCAGACAGAGAGAGGACATGAGCCTCCCAAACTTCAGAAGAGATCTTTGGCTTCCTCACACAAAACTAAGAGATCAACTGTTAATGAAGATCAGCAAAGTGTTGTTCATGGCTACCATAACTTAGCCTGGCATCAAAACAGGAGCTATCACCACAACAATGACTACAGACATGCAGAGAGGCAGAGGCAGCACTTCTGCGGGAGACGGAAGAAATGTATGTAAGGGCCATTCCTATTTCCTACGTAGCATACTCCACTACAAACTGCACTAAATTACATCATATGTCCTGCTGACACACAATCATTCTGTGCTATTGTTGCCACATATACAATGTATCATGCGCATGTATCAGTTCAGTTAACTTTAAATGATTTTAATCTTTAAATCTTTGCTATTTAAATCATCTACACACATCATATTTCACATGAATAGGTTGCAATATAATATAATATATCAGATTTACTGAATATAGGCCTGCAAAGTCTCAAGGTTATGGTTGGTTTTCTCAAAGTACAAGTAAGGTGAGGCATTTTGTTGTGTTACATAGCCCACAACCTCTGTTTTTAATATCTTTAACAAATGGTGATGGATTTGCGTGAGAGTCCTTTCCAGAAGTTTTGTTAGAATCTCATAAGATGTCATGGTTGCTCTGAAGAATATCACTTACACTAAGGTTGTTGCTTGACTTCATTAGTGACTTAATGTGAAAGGTTATGGGAAATGTTTTATATAATCTCCACTCTCTCTGACTAATGTTTGCTTTTAAGACATTATGTCAAGATCAGTTAACATTGGCCGGTGCTAAAGGGGTCATTTCAAAGGGAACAGTGATTAAACTGGTACCACAGACGTTGCCCTGCAGAACCCCAGCTGGGTGTTTCCTGTGAAAACACAATGGTGTTTACATTCCCGTGGGTGACATCACTGAACACCTGTACCAGGTTTTAGTCAAAAAGACACTTTTGGTGTCGCACCTGCTTTCTGCCTACATAAGCAAACTTTGAAGGCTTTATGGCTTTAACTGTCAGACAGTGAAATGTAAAAGTAATAATAATAACACAAAAACAGAGCTGCAGACATGGGTTGAAAATGTTCACACATTTTATGGCTAAGCTGTGACTTAATTGGCGGGGCTTATTGAGCTGGATGTCATGTGGAAGTGAAAATTTGATTACAAAGATGCTAGACTTTGTTTACTGGCAATTAATACAAAGTATAAGTATTCTTTTGAGTTGATGAACTTCATTGTTTTTTTGTACAGTATCCTTTAGCTTTTTATATCTTTGACACCCTAATGTGACTGGGAGATTGTTTTAGCTTTATTTCAAACATTAGTAAATGGGAATTAAACA